>OY987249.1:11411102-11447977 GCA_963920765.1 Ulota crispa | reverse complement strand
AGGGAATTGCTAAAGCCACACCTAAAATTGTTAACGTCACACTCAAGGTGTAAGAATTTAATGTTGATTTTTAAAATTTTGGATAAAAAGATTTGATTCACCTCTATTACTCTAAAGCTATAATAAAAAAATTTGGGGTGCTTGAATTTGAAACAAAAAACCATAGGACTTTTGAATTACTTAACCCCTAAATGCCCAAGGCACTTTTTGAGCTTCTAGGAATTTGTTCTAAGTTGAACAAAAAGCCAAAAATTTGATAAATTGTATTAGTTTAAAAAGAAATTGTAATTATACAAAATCAAACTACATATGTCAAAGATCACATAGGAAAAGAAAACACAACAATATCATTTGAGGATTGAAAGCTTATAATGTTTAACTAAGAAGGTGTAAAAAATGTGAAAATGACTTGAAATCTTTCAATCCTCTCTTCACATGTCAAATATTAAAAAACGGTCACATGAAAAATATGGGGTTACAGGTCATAACTTACACAACTCCAATCTATTTACTACTTCTCCAAGTCTCCTCTACAATTTTTTAAAATGAATTTCTAATGTAAAGTTTTTCTCCAAGGTTTAGTGTATTTGAGGCTCATTTCTAAGAGCTCCCAACACTAAAAAAGTCAAGATTGCAATGGACACCCTTGCACAAAATCTTGAATAAAAAAATCATAGTCAATCATTTACAAAATTAGTTTTTTGATACTAAAACTACACTTCAAAAAGAATAGTTAAGAAAGAAAATCTACTAAAAATAGCAACTTATTTAGGTGTTATAGAAGTTCAAAGTATTGTGAACACCATTATGTGGTGCCTTGGGCATTTAGGGGTTAAAGCAAACGAACCCTCATATAAAATTTTACTTCCACAATAAAATAGTATTTGTGCCAAATCATATCCGCTTTTGGTGGTAAAACTTCCTAACTTAAAAAATCGTTTGAAGATTGCAAAAGTGATTGGATTTGCCAAACCCTCCCAATTTTGGTAGAGGCTCAAAAGCCAAAAGAAACAAATCCCAAAATAATGAACGGAAGTTTTAAAGTTCTGAATTTTCTCACAAATTAAGCCAATTGTGCCAATTATGAATAATCGCATTTGGGATCATTGATGTGAACAATCCAAAGGTTTGCCAGAGTGTACCGGGAAGGAAAGAGTATTAGTTGCTCAAGGCCAGATACGGTACTGTACAGTACAATACAAACACTCGACAACTGATTGGATGATAAAACAGTAGAATAATTTGTATTACGTCACTAATATTGGGTTATGCACTTTTGTAACAGAATGTATTAACTTTCTACAAAGCTTTATATTTGTTTTTACAGTTTTTATATAAGAGGTGAAATGCTCTCACTGCAAGGGATAAGAACTTGCAAGATCATTAGAATCCACATTCCACTTAAATCCTTCAAGCATCTTAAAAATTCATACCATCTCTTAACTTCAGTTCTTTTTTTTAATCAATGCTTCCATTAATGCAAGGCAAGTAATTTTAGGAGAACGGATGGGGTTATCTCAAGACTAATCACTTAAAAAAGCAACAAAAGGAATTGCAGAATAATTTGAGTCTGTTTGAATAGTTCGAGGAAGGAATATTTATGCTTCTGTCAATAGTGGAACCTAAATAATTCAGTGTATTTAAAGGATGATCAGAAGCCACGGAAGTTCTATTTGTGTCAGAACTGCAACATTAAAACAGTAAGAAAATAATAGAAAACTTTAGGAAAGTAAGCTCAATGTGAAATAATAGAAATTAGTGCTACTGTATTAGTGGTGGCACTTTGTACCCCAGATCCCAAACAGTACTCATTTGGAGATTTTGGGGAATTCTATCTGGTCTACCAATTATTTAATATGTACTAAGAGCCAATTAGGAACAGAAGATGTTGTAATTTAGTAATACTGGATGTTGGTTGGTATGATAGTGAATATGATGAAGCCCCTTTCGCACCCAGCATTATGGAAAATCCAGTGCTTAAAAAACCGAGTCTGTATTCACACAGATTTGATTTTGAAACTAAATATTTTGAGAGATTTTTTATTTCAAGTTCACATTAGAGTTTTACATAAAGCAATAGCAATGTTAATAGCTAACTTAACCGTGTGACTCCTTCCCACTTCCATAACACTCCCTCAATAATCTTAAAATCTATATTTTTATAAGTTGTTACAATATCGTAACACTGCTGCTAACACCCAACAATTGTGAGTGTTAAAAGATGCCACAGTGGACTCCACATTGTTTTTAGTGCTCCATAGTACTCCAAGTGTGAATGCTAAGGCTCATAGCTCCCCTTTTTTGACTCTCTAGTTTGCTTTGTAACACTAGGTGTGAAAGGGCCATGAGCGGTGTTCATAAACATCTATTATAAAGCATTGAGTGTATGTCTATCAAAGGAAAATCAAAATTCTTTATTATTACCACAATTTTGAAAATTTCTAAGAGAGAGGAGGGAGAGGAAAAGATAAGGAAAGGGAGAGTGAAAAGTTACCAAAATTATGAGGGAGAAGGAGAGATAAAGGCAAGGAAAGAGAAGGTGTAAAAGGAAGGCAAAGTGAGGAATAAGATGGACAAGATAAAAAGCAAAAAGAGAAAGAAAAAAAGTAGGTGAGGCAAAAAGAGAGAAAAAAGAAGAAGCAAGGAAAGTAGGTGAGGTAAAAAGAGAGAAAGAAAAAAAGCCAGCAAACAAGACATACTTCCATAGTTCAATTTAGGAAAAATTGATGTATACCCCTAAAGTTTGTCATATTTGTATAGATATCCCTAGTTTTTTAGAAAGTACACAAATACCCTTGGACCAAGCTTTCAAGCATTTGTTTTATTGAGCACACAATTCTTTCTCCCTTGTGCACAATGCTTCTTTTTTGTTCTATTGCACTCCTTGCTTTAACACGATCATGAAGGAAGTAACATGCATAATAAAACAAATGCTTGAAAGTTATGGTCCAAAGGTATATGTGCAATATCTGAAAAATCAAGGGTATCTGCACAAATATGGCAAACTTCAAGGGTATCTATAAATTTTTCCCTTAAATTTAACAAAACTTCTATCAAAATTCAAGAAAACTTCTATTAAAAGTATCGCTGATATTTTGGTTAATGTTACAAGAAATGTGAAAAAGCAAGAATGTTGAATTTGAAGGTTTAACACATTTGTCAGTGTTTTAGGCACTTGAGTTAATTATGAATATCATATTTGGGATTATTGAAGATTGATGTGCTTAAGTTTGGTTAAAATCGGGATCATCATTTGTGTTCAATTGAGCTTGTTCTTAACCCTTTAACCCCTGAGTGCCCCAGGACCTCAAAATGATGTGCTGAGTTTTGAAAAATGTCCACATTTGACTCTTTTTCTCTTCTTAATGGTAAAGTCAAAGGATTTGTACTTTTCATGTGCCTTTAGGCATGTGTTTACTATCACTAAAATAAATCAAGCTATTTAATTTTACTTAGGTAATACTTTTATTGGACTAAGTACACAAGGATATGGATTTGAGTGAATATGGTCTAGGCGCTCAAGGATTAAGGACCACGTGACCATATTTTGGTCATTGGGATTGGTTTTTGGCTTATAGGTTGAAATCACTCAATGATTTGGAATTTGGTCTTGAAGAACGCTTGTGATCACAAGAATTTTGCATCCATTTAAAAAAACAACAACGCAATTGGGTATGTGAGAACTGACAAACAATGGTGTTTATAAGGCATGGCTTCAAAATACATATCCATTTTTTGTGAAAGGTGGATCAAAGCAACAACACAATACATCAAGTACGCAAGAAGAATGTCAAATTTCAATTGCACAATTCTAAAAAAATTCAAATTTCTTAAGAAATACGCTTGTATTGTTTTCCTATATAGTAGTAGTATAATTGTAGTATTTGAAGATCTATTGAAATGGTGTTGTCATTTTGGTTTTAAAATTTCTCTTCCAATATTTAAGGCCAATTCTTGGTTGTTTTCACCAATTGGATTGTCTAGAATAATTATCCAATTTCTTGTAGAATTGTTCTAGGGTAGCAAAGAAAGTGGGTTTTTTTACCCATTTTGTCCACTTAGCTACACCTTATGATTGTTATTTTTGTCTGTTTTGAGTGAAACTAGTCTTATTGTGAAGGTGGGAAACCTTGCTTTTTAGAAATGTAAGGCTCTTTTCAATCAAAGCTTGCATGAAGAGTTAACATTCAAAACCACACTAGCATGAAACACTAGAGAATTTCAGCATACAACTCACTCAATCATTATAATGTTTCACCTCCAATGGTAGATCTAGCTAAAATTTTGGTGATTTACGGTAAACAAAGTGTTCTTCTCATTCTTACAGTTGGATTACTAAAAATGGGTCCATGTTTGAGTCAATTGAACATCTGAGCTTATAGCCCCTCTTTTTAATGGATTTTGTGAAAATGGGTGTGGTCCTTAAAGGGTTAAATGGCTAACGTTCTTCTAACTTTGGAGTTA
This sequence comes from Ulota crispa, assembly GCA_963920765.1. Taxonomy (NCBI): domain Eukaryota; kingdom Viridiplantae; phylum Streptophyta; class Bryopsida; order Orthotrichales; family Orthotrichaceae; genus Ulota; species Ulota crispa. The sequence continues at coordinate 11,443,513 of OY987249.1, read as the reverse complement.
CATTCAATGGAAATGAAGTTGGCAACTAATCAAAAACTAGCTTATTCATAATTGCATGGTTTTGTGCCAAACTAAGGGGTGGTTTGCAATCAAGCAAAAAATTAACCAACTATATTTCTAGGGAACAACTACGGAGACACCCCAAGTTGCTAGGGAGACACCTCCTACAGCCCAACATATTAAATTTGAGATTATTATTCCAATGAAAGATGAAATATAAAATATGAAACAAATCAAAATAATATTTTAGAACACATAAATTTGCATATGCAAGCATTGCAAACATACAACAAATATGTCACATTGGTGACATGGCCAAGAGTTAAATTTACAAACAAAAGGAACGACTAATTTTAACTCTTGACCATGTCACAAATGAGACATATTTGTTAAGTTTGCAATGCTTGCAGAGGCATATGTGCGCTAGAATATTGTTTTGATTTTATTTCATATTTCCATATAATAATCTCAAATTTAATAGGTTAGGCTTAGGGGTGTCTCCCTAGTCAATCCCTATTTCTATGAGTATAGGAAACTTACATAAAACAAACCCCATATATATATAGATGTATATACATACATACATACATACATATATATATGTATGTATGTATGCATGTATATATACTAGTATATGCACCCATCTTACAGACTAAATTATGCCCCCCATTCCTTATCTTTGTGCCCCTTTGTCCCCATGCCCCTCACATTTTACTTTAATTTGTTTGTAACTTTAGTCAAACTTGAACTTTACTCTATTTTTAAGTGGAACTAAAGATGGACTTTGCGGAATCATTCTCCTCACCTACAAAATTGTTGAGTGCAACCACCACCATCGCCACTGCCAATTCAATTGTATATATACTAGTTTACTCACCCATTGTACCAACGGGTTGATCATTGTGCCTTCTATCCCCGTGCCCCTATCCCCGTGCCCCCTATCCATGTGCTCCTCTATTCTTGTGCCCCCCTATTTGCATGCCCCTTATCCCCATGTCCCTTAAATTTACTTATTCCATTTATAACTTTAGTTGAACTTCTACTCTACTCTATTTTAAAATGGAACTAAAGATAAACTTTGCGGAATTGTAGTCCTCACTTACGGAACTGTAGAGTGCGACTGCCTAATATTCAATTATTATATAGAAGATATATAGAAGATATTGTATGTATGTATATATATATATATATATATATATATATATATATATATATATATATATATATATATATATATATATACACACACACACACATATCTATATCTATAAATGAATCCCAAGACCTCATTTTGGATGAAAAGTAAAGAGTTTGAGTGCAACTATGAGTTGCATTCCATGCATGTAAGTTGCGCCTTTTACATTTTCTTTATTCAACAAATTGCACCTTCTACATTTTCTATTGTTGCACCTTTTATATTTTTTATTTAACAAGTCACACCTTTTATAAATTTTTTAACCAATATAAGCGAATAGTTCCATGATTTATGTTGAAAAATTTGTTTATTACAAGAATATTTTTGTTGCCTCCGTTGGTACAACAGATACGTAAACTATATATATATATATATATATATATATATATATATATATATAAAATTACGATATTGAAAAGGGAGTGTGGCAATGAATTATTTATTAATTTTATTTCTTGGGGATGAAGTGGCAATGAATTTTAGGTTTAGAGGTAACCTTGCCACTATGTCGTGTCGTGCACATATCTAATTGAGGACAGAATCTCAAGAGCTTGCAAAGGTTTAAAAAATTGTTCCTAATTACTTTGAAGCCATGCATTAGAGATCTCCAAAATTTGTGAATTTTTATGAATCTTACCGTAGCCTATCACCTTAGAATCAAGAAGAAGCAGGTACCAATTTTGCTGTGGTTTTTTCAAACGTGAAATTACTCCTTTCCCCTAAGAAGGAAAATGTTAATTGTGTAATTCGATTTGCATTAACTTGCTTCATAAAAGTTATTCAAGAAGGTAAGAAGCTAACATTGACATTGTAGGATAGGCAAGATTTTATGGGATACATGGGTTTGGATCCGCAAAAATAGTTTTCCCCAAAATGAAAAGTTGCAAGAAAAATATGCTCTAAATTTTAAACACTAAAATTTCAGCTAATAAATTAAATTAAAGAAGATAAATCAACATAATAATAGGAGCACGTCATACAAAAATGTTTAGGATGAAAATGTCCAACACAAATTTGAAACGCTACAAAAAAAACTGTCCGTAGTGACATGTTCGAATTGACAAAAATGTGCCAAAAACTTGTCACACTGACATAAAAGTGTCTATATTAGGGTGCCCCAATTGATTAAAAATGTCCAAATTGATGTTACTCCCTTGTATTTAAATAGTTTCTTCACCAATTGTTTTGTGTGTGTTTTCTAATATTTTACTTGTTTTTGCATAAATCTCTTAACAATCATTTGTTTCTTGCAAAAGTATGTGCAGCAAAACATTTAAAATTCTCTCCGTTCATGAGGACTTATGCATTTGATTCTTCACTTACGAGGTTTGAGAATAATGCCAAATGTGAGCCATCTAAATCGATCAACAATCTCAAGGAAATTTTTTGAATACCATATCTAGCTAATCTCAAACAATTCAAAATCCAAAGGTGAAAGTCATGTCGTAGATCTAAGATTTTATTTTGTTGATTTGGGGCCTCATTAAATTGCATGTAAATATCCCTAGATGGAGGGTTTGTTCGCAATTGGAGAATGAGCAAGAAATTGGAATCTCTAGATGATCAAGATCACTTGTAATCTAGAATGGCCTTCATAGTTGAGGGCATTTGATATGTAGAACGTCAAGTCCAAGCCTTTTCCTTAGATTTTAAGCCAAAAAGCAAAGGCAACTTTGAAGTCAAAATTGCCAAACTCTTGTAACTTATCAGAAGAAATCCACATAACGATTTTATGGGGTGATTTTTTGCACATTTGACTGCATGATCTTAATGATAAATTGGCTTTTTACCTCAAGATTTTTTCAAGCCCTAGTTACTTACCATTAGCATGATCCTACCAATTAAACATGGGTTCTTTTCAATTTTAGGCACTACAAAGAGAAAGAAACATGATCGCAAGGGCTTGCAACTCTAAATCTAGTGCTCTCATACCTAGCAACTCTTGGGATTGCGTTGTACAAGTCTCTTGTGAGTGTATGTGAAAAAGCTAGACCAATTGAAAGTATCCATCATGGTGAAAACTAAATTTGTGCAAAGTTGATTTAGCAATCTCATCATTCAAGTTGTGTGTTGAAGGGTGCAAAAAAATAATGATCTCAATTTTTTTGGAAGATAAAAAAAGAATGAGCACCGATTTCACTCATTAATTTTTGTCAAACAAAAAAAAATCAACACCTATGGATGTAGATGCTTTTGAAATTGGACTTTTTGGTTTTTTTGGAAGTTGCTCGAAAGTTGAAAATAGATAATGAAAGGCTTATAAGTCCACTTCATGTGCTTAGTATCTTTGTAGCTCTTTGAAACACGCTACATGGATGGGTTGAGAGTATGAGTGAGTTTTTTTTAATAAATTGGACCTTATTTTGTAGGCTGCCCAAATTGCTTAATTTATAAAGGAAAATCACAAAGTTCAGCATATCTTTTTGCCATGTGGTTTGATAGGTTTAAGAATTGTTGCACTTGGAAATATATTTCTTCAATCTTTGAAGGTCGGATGGGTGGTCGTGCCTGTCCTCTATAGTGGTTTCTACAATGGTGTGGGAGTGCCCACCCATTAAAATTTTGTTTCTTAAAATTGCAAAAGTCAACAATGCATGGTGCCATCATAAAAAGTGCAAGATGGATAGCATGGGACCTAACACCATGTCTCTAAATCTTCTCACAATTTGTGTAATCAAAAAATATTAGTGCATTTATTGAGATCATTTTTTGCCTTCCATGATGCACCATGTGTCTATGATCACTTCTACAAAAAAATTAGCTGAAAAATAACTTTTATCTACAAAGCATCTTGATTTTTGGTGGACAAAGGACAATTTTTGTCCTTGTCGACATTGAAGGGTTAACACAAGATTTATCAAAAATCTAAAAGAATCCATGTCAAATTTTGTACATATTTCAATGCCCAAATTTTTCTATGTTGCCAAAACAAAACGTTATATGGTCTGTTATGTCCGTTAGGGGTTTAAAAAGGGGAGCTTGTAGAACTCTCAAACGGTGATGAGGTCTCAAGGGCCCACAAAATAAGGTTGGAGGCTCATATTCTGCTCAGGCTCAAAATCGGTCCACCTTCTCAAATGTATCAAATTTGTACATGTTGTTTTTCAAAAGTTTCAAAAATAAATGTACAAGAAGTGTACACTTGAGAAAGTGAACCATTATAGAGCCCTATGGCCTTTTCACTTCAAAATTTTATAACTAATTCCATAAAGTTCCAAAATATGAAACAACTTGGATTAGATGTCAATTCATCTTGTCTTTCAAGGAAAATTTACTGAAAAATAGTTCAAGTTTCACCTCCCAAAATTCAGTTTCACCCTTAGATGGTCCACTCATGAGCCTCCTACCTTACAACCTCACATTGAGACATTTGGTGGTGTACCTTAAACAGGGGCTTTCTCTGAACAGGGGCTCCACATGTGATTTTCACATATGGCTTAAATTGCAAAAGGCACTACTGAATTTGCTACAATTTCATATTTATCATACTTTTTGGAGCTGGTAGAGGTTTTTTCTAAAGTAAGCCAAGTTCGAGAACAAAGACTTCAAATAAAAGTAAACTGAAAACCGCACCTAGGTACTACAAAGTGGGACGGGTCCAACTGCAAGCATTGAGCCGTTGACCAACATACAGGCAAGACTTTCAATAATGATCTTTCTGTATTTGAGGGTCATTCCAAAAGAAATTTCCTCAAGAGGCTACACTGAAAATAGAAGCTGCATTCACTACTATAGAGTTGATTTAGAAGTAGAACTGTAGAAGAATGCCTGAAAATAGCAAGGAAAATAAAAAGTGGTAACTTTCCTTTTTTTCCTCCTCTCGAAACGAAGTTCATTTAAAAATCTGGTCAAAGCTTTGCTCTGACCAGTGCAAAGGATTTTAAAGGCACATGGTTTTAAATGGATTATCTTTGTAACGAATGTGGTGGGGTAGGGAAAACAATATAGACTATTCATATAACACTGGTATAGGCACCCGTTGGTCGACGGGAGGCAAAATAGTTTCATGCCCAATTAGGTAAAATATTTCTATGGGAAGAAAGTAATTATAACTTTTTGTCCACGCACTCCAATTTTAGATTTTACCCATGTAGTAAAACATTTGTGTTTGTTTACAAAACATTCCCTTGCAGTAAAGCATTTTGTATTCTATACCCATAGAGTTTTTTTACCCCACATTTCAAACTATTGAGTTCATCAGTTTGAATTTTTGTTGGTATTCTACATTGAATATTGCATTTAGGTTGCTCCATGGCATTTTTTTTGGCAAAATGGAGCAAGGCTAGCAAAATGGATCCATGCTGGCAAAACAATTAACAAATTTGGACCACTGTAGGCAAGTCCCTCCATTTATTTTCCAATAAATTTTTGACACTTATAATTTGGTAAACAAAAAAAAAACCATGCCCCATGTTAATTCTCTTTTTGTCAATAATTATAGCAATAGACATATTTGCCTAGCATCAACCACAAAGTTGTGAAAAAACAAACTAACAACATCCATGTTGTAAACCATGTGAAAAATTTAGAGAGTTGCATGCGCCTCCAAGTGGCCAAGTAATGAGTCATGCAATAACTTTCCAAGATAAGGCAACCTAAATGCATTATTTTGTGTAGGTTTTTCTTTGTAAAAATAGTTTGAAAGAAAAATGATTTTCCTATAATTGTATAGACAAAATTTTGAGATACTTTCAGGCAAGTTGTCGGATCCCTGCATTGAAAGTTGTAGACAGTTAAATTTTGAACAAATGAGTGACTGTAATTGGGACCCGTGCATATGGGGACGTGACTTATTTCATTCATCCATATAATAGGGGGCTTCAAACATCAATTTTTTCAAGGTGACTCACGTTGTCATTCACCTTGGTGAATTTACTAGTGAACAACAAGTTGAGTCACATATGGAATTCACTCCTAATGTGATTCACATTAGGAGTGAATTTCAAAAACTCACTTTTGCAAGGTTCATTCTCTCTAATGTCTCCAACGTTCAAACCCCCGACTTGTGCACAAAACCCTAATTGCAAACTCACAGGTGTATCAGACTTTGGGTATGCAAGTGAAGAAAAATAATTCACTAGTGAGTGGGGATCTTGTGCTGAAGGTGAGAAACTAGTAGGCCAGATTTCATGTTTGAACCCCCTAATATAAGAGAATTTGGTGTCTAACATTTGCACAATAGGATCTCCCAGCACTCTTTTTTGTGCAAAAAATCTACAGTTCAAGAATCACAAACGAGTCTTATCTAAAAAAAAATGACTTCCCTAGTTCAAAAAACGGCCCTTTGAAAACGTCTTAAAAATGTTTGTGGGTAAGTAATCACCATAATGAAATGTTTATTTACTTGGTAATGCCATAAATATATAAGGATAGTATTTAGGAAATTTTGTGGTGTTTAGGTCATAATCAATTTCAAAACAAAATTGAGTTATTAACAAAAATGAATTGACAAATAATGGAGACAGCAATTACAAATACAGTCATATGGATAAAATTTATGAAACATAATTCAAACTTGTTGCTGAAATTATTATTTAATTTTTTTTCTAGATTGCACTTTGTGACTCATCTTCATATTTTTTGAGATTCATAATATCCTTTGGTTCTTAACCCCTAAAGGACCATGGCCTTTATTTTGTCAAAAGACAATCAAAACTGCCACCTCCATGGCAAAGAGTAAAAAAGTTTGTAAATCAGGCATTTTGCATATCTGACCATAGGATCTTGTGCTAGATTATTATAAGAATGTGTCATACAAAACTCAAGAACTTTGACAGCATAGATTGGAAGATATTTGCATTTAAAAAGTAATAAACAACTTTTTTTGCACCTTGCTTGACTAGATTTTTTAACTTTGAACATTTTTAACTTAAAATTTTTGCACCACAAAGTTTGAAGTTCTATTTTTTTATGGTGGGAGGTTGAGTTGGGAATCTTGGGAAAAAATTTCAAAAAAGAATACTAAATTCTCATTCTTTAAAAAAACATTAGGTAGAAGAAGGTATGAGATTGAACAAAAACTTAAATTGCTAATAACCCTGCAATAGAATTGAAACGCAATAATCCCAATGGCGAGATTGTTCTAGAAAGCAAACTTCACCCTCTCCAACAATTTTTTTGGAAAAATGTTAAATCTACATTCAAAAATGAAGTTTGTAAGTTATTTCTTCAAGAAGATGCTTGAATTGCCCAAAAAACAAGATTGTCCATAACTTTCTCATAACTGGTCCAAATGGAATGAATCAAAGCTTCAGAAATAGACAAAGATATAATCTATGAGAAAAAAAAATTAAATTTTTTTTTGTCAAATTTTTACAAGAATTTTTTTTGCTGCCCCTAGTCCCCAAATTTGTGCTTATTTGGGCATAACTTTTGCTCCCTGGCATCAATTGGAATAAAAGTTATATTTCCCAAAAGCTAATGTGTTTTTCTATCTTCAAAAAAAGTTTCAAAAAACTAAGACAAAAATTGAGACCGTAGGTACCTGCCCGAAATCCCATTTGTCCCCCAAAGGGACAATGGTCCTTTAGGGGTTAAAGATTAAAATAAATGATTCAAATGTTGATAGGGTTTTTAGTCGTTTAGATAGTTAGGTTTGAGTGAGAAATTCCACCCAATTGCCTCTAACGTACTTTGGCCTTCTTGGATGGTGATTCAATGTGTAAGCTTCAAATTGATTTGCATCAAGGTAAATTACAAGTTCATTGGAAGAGCATTCTAAGGGTCGCTTTCCATTACAAGTCAAGGACCGTTGATTTCCAGCCTGTGACACCCCTGTGACACCCCTGTGACACCCCTGTGACACCCCTGTGACACCCCTGTGACACCCCTGTGACACCCCTGTGACACCCCTGTGACACCCCTGTGACACCCCTGTGACACCCCTGTGACACCCCTGTGACACCCCTGTGACACCCCTGTGACACCCCTGTGACACCCCTGTGACACCCCTGTGACACCCCTGTGACACCCCTGTGACACCCCTGTGACACCCCTGTGACACCCCTGTGACACCCCTGTGACACCCCTGTGACACCCCTGTGACACCCCTGTGACACCCCTGTGACACCCCTGTGACACCCCTGTGACACCCCTGTGACACCCCTGTGACACCCCTGTGACACCCCTGTGACACCCCTGTGACACCCCTGTGACACCCCTGTGACACCCCTGTGACACCCCTGTGACACCCCTGTGACACCCCTGTGACACCCCTGTGACACCCCTGTGACACCCCTGTGACACCCCTGTGACACCCCTGTGACACCCCTGTGACACCCCTGTGACACCCCTGTGACACCCCTGTGACACCCCTGTGACACCCCTGTGACACCCCTGTGACACCCCTGTGACACCCCTGTGACACCCCTGTGACACCCCTGTGACACCCCTGTGACACCCCTGTGACACCCCTGTGACACCCCTGTGACACCCCTGTGACACCCCTGTGACACCCCTGTGACACCCCTGTGACACCCCTGTGACACCCCTGTGACACCCCTGTGACACCCCTGTGACACCCCTGTGACACCCCTGTGACACCCCTGTGACACCCCTGTGACACCCCTGTGACACCCCTGTGACACCCCTGTGACACCCCTGTGACACCCCTGTGACACCCCTGTGACACCCCTGTGACACCCCTGTGACACCCCTGTGACACCCCTGTGACACCCCTGTGACACCCCTGTGACACCCCTGTGACACCCCTGTGACACCCCTGTGACACCCCTGTGACACCCCTGTGACACCCCTGTGACACCCCTGTGACACCCCTGTGACACCCCTGTGACACCCCTGTGACACCCCTGTGACACCCCTGTGACACCCCTGTGACACCCCTGTGACACCCCTGTGACACCCCTGTGACACCCCTGTGACACCCCTGTGACACCCCTGTGACACCCCTGTGACACCCCTGTGACACCCCTGTGACACCCCTGTGACACCCCTGTGACACCCCTGTGACACCCCTGTGACACCCCTGTGACACCCCTGTGACACCCCTGTGACACCCCTGTGACACCCCTGTGACACCCCTGTGACACCCCTGTGACACCCCTGTGACACCCCTGTGACACCCCTGTGACACCCCTGTGACACCCCTGTGACACCCCTGTGACACCCCTGTGACACCCCTGTGACACCCCTGTGACACCCCTGTGACACCCCTGTGACACCCCTGTGACACCCCTGTGACACCCCTGTGACACCCCTGTGACACCCCTGTGACACCCCTGTGACACCCCTGTGACACCCCTGTGACACCCCTGTGACACCCCTGTGACACCCCTGTGACACCCCTGTGACACCCCTGTGACACCCCTGTGACACCCCTGTGACACCCCTGTGACACCCCTGTGACACCCCTGTGACACCCCTGTGACACCCCTGTGACACCCCTGTGACACCCCTGTGACACCCCTGTGACACCCCTGTGACACCCCTGTGACACCCCTGTGACACCCCTGTGACACCCCTGTGACACCCCTGTGACACCCCTGTGACACCCCTGTGACACCCCTGTGACACCCCTGTGACACCCCTGTGACACCCCTGTGACACCCCTGTGACACCCCTGTGACACCCCTGTGACACCCCTGTGACACCCCTGTGACACCCCTGTGACACCCCTGTGACACCCCTGTGACACCCCTGTGACACCCCTGTGACACCCCTGTGACACCCCTGTGACACCCCTGTGACACCCCTGTGACACCCCTGTGACACCCCTGTGACACCCCTGTGACACCCCTGTGACACCCCTGTGACACCCCTGTGACACCCCTGTGACACCCCTGTGACACCCCTGTGACACCCCTGTGACACCCCTGTGACACCCCTGTGACACCCCTGTGACACCCCTGTGACACCCCTGTGACACCCCTGTGACACCCCTGTGACACCCCTGTGACACCCCTGTGACACCCCTGTGACACCCCTGTGACACCCCTGTGACACCCCTGTGACACCCCTGTGACACCCCTGTGACACCCCTGTGACACCCCTGTGACACCCCTGTGACACCCCTGTGACACCCCTGTGACACCCCTGTGACACCCCTGTGACACCCCTGTGACACCCCTGTGACACCCCTGTGACACCCCTGTGACACCCCTGTGACACCCCTGTGACACCCCTGTGACACCCCTGTGACACCCCTGTGACACCCCTGTGACACCCCTGTGACACCCCTGTGACACCCCTGTGACACCCCTGTGACACCCCTGTGACACCCCTGTGACACCCCTGTGACACCCCTGTGACACCCCTGTGACACCCCTGTGACACCCCTGTGACACCCCTGTGACACCCCTGTGACACCCCTGTGACACCCCTGTGACACCCCTGTGACACCCCTGTGTTAGCATTTGTTTGGTTAATATTTTGAAAACAACCTCAAGGCTTTTACACTACAAGTCGAAGGCAAGTCGAAGGCTAACTTTTTAGAATAGATTTTAACATTTAGCCCCTAAAGCCCAAAGGATGTTGCAGAGAAAATTAATACCAAAACTGTCATTTTCGATGGCTTATTGAAAAATCAAATTAAAACTTTTTTTTTGAGTTTCACTGTACAAAAGTGTAATATATAAGTAAGGCAACGTATGAAAAAAATTCAGCCCATTTGATTGTGTAGATTGTAAGGTTATAATGTTTGAAGTGACAAAAACATCTTTTTTCATTCTTGCAAAACAAGGTCAGTAGACTTTAAGTCCTCCTAAAGTGAATTTTTTGCTCTACACAAAAACATGATTTTTGACCATTCACAAGTATATGATGTTAGGTTCACTTGTGAAAATTTTCAAAAGCAAATATAGGATCTAGCTTATTCTAAATCACCCTATAAAGTAAGGAGGTTCAATGAATTGGCAATCCACTAGTCATTTTTTCATGATTTCTTGTGCAATGAAGAAGTTTTTTATTTGAAAATTGAACGATGAAAATTCAAAGGCAAACATTTGGAATATGTAAAAAAGGTTCAAGATCTTTGAATATATAGATTGCAATATTACAAGGCTTGAAGTTAGAAGAATTTTTTTTTTCTTGAAACTGCCCAAACATAAATAACAAAATTTTGACTCCATTTAGATTGTGATTTGTGAGGTCAATTTGTTTTTTTTTGACAATTGAATACCATATTTTATTAGTTACACTTATGCCAAATTTCAAAAGTTGATGAGAGTTTTAGCTTAAGATTTTCCAAAGATGCCCAAACTGCCCAAGAAGCTCAAATTCTTTTGGGTAGTATAATTTTTTTACTCAAGCATCTAATAAGAGGTTTTTTATTTCACACAAAGATGTTATTGTGTGCACCTTGTCTCCAAATTTCAAAAGCATCCACATTTGACTTCATAGGAACCTACCCAAACTTTCAACCAACTGTTGAATGAACTTTTGTGGTTTAGGTGTTAAACAACAAGATTTGATACGGTTCCAACTTCTAAAATTGGGTTTTTCAAGAATGTGAAGTCAATTCTTGACCTTGGGCCCATTGTCAGATTTGATTAAAATGTGATTATTTGAATAAAAAATATTGCATTGAGGTACCCAACAACGTAGGATGGAGTGAAAATATCAACAACTCTCCTTTATTTTTATTTTTAAAATTATCCCTTTTCTTTTGAAATTTTCAAATTTTTTTGTGGTGGTCTCAACTTTTTGGCCTTGAAGCCTTTACACACAAGAGAGTTAGCTCCATTATACTCATATACTAGTACAGGCACTTGTCGGTCAGACGGACACAAACTAATTTTAGGCCCATTTACGCAAAATATTTTCACGCAAGAAAACAATGTTTACTTTTTATTTGCGCATTCAATACTCAAACTTTACCCATGTAGTAAAACATTTGTCTTTGCAATAAAGTAATTTTTATACATCCATAGAATTTTCTCCCCACAAATGAAAGGAACATCATTGTTTTCTCAAGCAAAAAAAACTTGTATTTGTTACATACACAAATTTTTTATCCACGTTGTAATTATTCACGCATTTTTTTTTTCATTTTCTATTTGTACAATTTTGTAACATTTTTTATTGTTTACCCACGCATTTTTTTACACATACATTTTTTTATCCATACATGTTTTTCTCATGCAAATTTTTATCTATGCAAGTTTTTACCTATGTAATTTTTTTACCCAAGCAAGTTTTTATATGCACAGGTTTATTTACCCAAGCAATAAAAGGATTGCAGCAAAAGGATTTATTTACCTATGCAATAAAAGGATGGCGGCAAAAGTATCACCACGCATTAAATCATATTCTATTATATATATACTAGTGGACTTGTGCACTCGCCGTTCTGGCAAAAGGCTATCGTGCAAGAAAGTTTAAGCAATTTGCCTCCTTCTCCCGCGGCCACCCCCTATCCCCGTGTATACCCCATCCCCGAGGTCAACCATAACTACCATTTAATCTTCTTGGAGCACAAACACCCAACTACCCAACTAATAGAATTAAGTCTATTATAGAAATATAAGATAAGATATAGATTATAATGGGTTCTTGGGGCCTTTCTTGAGACCATTTGGGCTGAGATTTTTGTTGAAATGGCCCCAAATTTTCATGACCTTAACTCCTAGTGTATAGTACCCGGCAACCACAAACCGTCCCCCCTTCTGGCCGTCAATTTTTTAAACAATGTTATTGGGTTGATTAGCATTTTTTTGTCTTACAATTTTTATATTTAATGCGTACCCCCAATCCCAATCAAGCATTTCAAGATTCAACCCCAAAAAGTCAAAATCCAATTTTTGGTAAATAGTTTTATGTCAAAATCATGGTTTTACAAGAGAATTGATTGAAAAATATTGGTGATGAATTTTTGAGATTTGATTGCATGGGTATGTAAGAAACACCCATATGCACATCTTCCATGCTAAAAAACACTATTATGTACCATTTTTTATATTTTCAAACAGTTCATTGTGACTTGGGATATGGTCAAGTTTTGAAAAATAGATATTTTTATTTTGTTAGTTAGCTTTTCACCAAATAAACAAAACACCATGTTCAAAAGTACAAGCTTAGTCACAAAAAATGAGTTAAATGGCAAAATTTGAATATCATAGAAAAATGTCTATTTTTCAAAACTTGACCATATCCCAAGTCACAATGAATTGTTTGAAAATATAAAAAATGGTACATAATAGTGTTTTTTAGCATGGAAGATGTGCATATGGGTGTTTCTTACATACCCATGCAATCAAATCTCAAAAATTCATCACCAATATTTTTCAATCAATTCTCTTGTAAAACCATGATTTTGACATAAAACTATATACCAAAAATTGGATTTTAACTTTTTGGGGTGAAATCTTGAAATGCTTGATTGGGATTGGGGTACGCATTAAATATAAAAATTGTAAGACAAAAAAAATGCTAATCAACCCAGTAACATTGTTAAAAAGAATTGACTGCCAGAAGGGGGGACGGTTTGTGGTTGCCAGGTACTGTACAGCGGCCCTAAGCTTGCCCTCTGTACTTAGAGGTTGATAAGAAGAAATTCAGTTCCCTAATATTTTGCATAAATAAGAATGAGTTTCTAATATTACTACATTAAACTGGTATGTGTTGGGTACAGAAAGGTGTATCCAGAAAGTTGTGAGAGGTGGCCCTTTATTAGGCCCTCCTTTCGAATATATGATTTTCGCAACATTTGAGGACTCAAAGCTGTAATGCTGAAACAAAAATCTCTAATCCTGAGAAATACAAAAATACCAAGGTGACATGGTAACTTGAAATCATGCCTTATTTTCATCCCAAGACAAAACACCTAGTTGAATATGAATTCAAAATTCGTCTGAAGAACGCCAAAAAGAATGACCGAGTAACAAAAAAGCGTCAAGTGAGAAAGTATTGTATATAGGATGTTTGGTGCCTTGCATGGGCATTTTGGAAAATTTTCAAGAGCTAGGTTTTTTTGGTCCTTTATGAAAACTAATACGTGTATCGGTAATTTTACCTTAATTAAAACCTCGTACAAAAAATTCCTATACATTTTATCCTGTGGTAAGGTGTCACAAGGGAAGATTTTTTTTTGTTTACTAAGAGTATCTCTTGCCACCTGTTTAAACAAGTGTCTAAAAACTAGGTTTGGAGCAGACTGGAGTAGCAAGTAGCGCAACATGGTGTGAAGTTTTCTTGCAATTTGGTATGAAGTCCCTGCAACAACTTGACAACAATGCCAAAGAGCCTTCCTGCTCTAATTTCTTGTTTTTGCTTCTTGTGCGTGATAGGGGCCGTGAAGGGGACCTGTACAAAACTGGAATTTGCCATGAATGTGGCTCAACTTGAAAGGCCCTGCTCTTGCACATTGACAAGTACAATGTTATTGGGAACTTGAAGCACAAAAGCAGTTACGGGTTGCACGCAAAGGGCTCATTTGGCGGGTGACATGAGATGCTCTAAGGCCCATTTACACCAAAGGCAAAATTCCATTGATAGCAAAACTTTGGTCAATGAAAACTACAAAAATTTAGAAGATTATGTTGAAAATTTTCTTTTGAACTTTAAAAAAATGAGAAAATGAGGTGAACAACACTTATCATCTGCATGATTAATTTTGGGATCCCTCAAAATTTATAGTTAAGTCCATCCAAAAGGTATGCACAATTAAAACTCCAAAGACCATTTGGTCAAAATCCTTACAACCAATCATTTATTTTTCAAGTATTTTAGTAGATATGTTAAAAAAAGCAAAACTCAATTTCGTGATGCCCTCTCACTTTATAGTACAACCAAGATCGCTAGAGCATTCACACCCACCCTTGCAATGGCCAGTTCCAAAAATTGGATGTCAAGGGCACATTTGCGACTTTAAGCCCACTAAAATCCTAGAGGTCCCTCATTATCTTGGAGTTAGAATGCAAGAGCAAATTTTGGAGGACAAGTGAACCATTCAGTAAGTTTCAACCGCAAACCTCAACCAACCATCAAACCGTGCATGCAAAAACAGATTAAAAAATTCCTCTTAGATTTGGTTGAGGTAGAAAATTACCCAAACCCTCAACATTTATGTTTTTGAGTTGCAATTGAGCAAGCTTTAGCTTGCATATAATGTTAGCCAGTTTGCAAGGAGATATACCAAGTATAGTGGGCACACAAAGTGAAATTTCAAGTGTATTTTGCATGTAATGGTGTAAATGCTTTTATCTCCAAAAATTGGCCTTTTAAGAACAAGTCATGGCTCTCACCTCTAAGATAGTGTACTCTTAAAGGATCGAGGAGCCTTTTGTAATCAATACAATGTTTAGTGTTTTCTTGTATTTGGAATGCATCCACACATTTATTACATTTGGGATCAACAAAGAAGTTAGAATATAGATCAATGCGATTCTAGTGAGCTAGTCAAGATCCCAAATTAAATTTTTTTATTGGTAGCAAATGCTAATTACATGGCAGCGTATTTACTATGTAATATGTAATACGTAGAGCAGTCCTTTAATGGTTAAGGTAGCAGCATTCATAAGCATTGCGTCCCCATGCCTGTCACCTGACAGTGGCAGGGCTAATCAATAAAAAAACAAATGGTTGTGGATGGCTGAGTGATGGTTATGGGTGATGAAATGATGGTTGTGCGTGACTACACTAGTAGAAAACTCCTTCCAAAACAACAGAAAACCAACAGTTTCTTGTTGATTTGGGCACTTGCCCACGCTAATTGACTAATATAACAAAATTCTGTAAAAAACTAAATACGTTCTGTTGATTTGGACACCATTATTTAAATCAATAGAAATTTTGGATTCTTTTGAGGATCTTTTGGGAATTTTTTGTGAATCTTTAAGAATCTTCAAGAATCTTTTGGGAATCATTGAGAATCTTTTCAAGATTTTTAAGAATGTTTAAGAATCTTTTTGAGATTTTAGAATCTTTGAGAACCTTTTAGGAATCTTCATGAATCTTTAGAAATCTTTTGGAATCTTTTCAAGTTTTTTTGGAATCTCTAAGAATGTTTGATAACAATTGAGAATCTTTTAGGAATCTTTGAGAATCTTTGAGAATCTTTGGGAATCTTTGGGAATCTTTTCAAGTAATTCGGAATCTTTGAGAATGTCTAAGGACAATTGAAAATCTTTGAGAATCTTTTTGGAATCTTCAAGAATCTTTGGAAATCTTTGGGAATCTTTTCTTTTTTTTTTGAATCTTCAAGAATCTTTTTGGAATCTTCAAGAATCTTTGGAAATCTTTGGGAATCTTTTCAAGTTTTTTTGGAATCTTTGAGAATGTTTGAGAACAATTGAGAATCTTTGAGAATCTTTTAGGAAGATTTGAGAATTCTTGAGAATCTTTGATAATAGTTTGGAATATTTGAGAATCTTTGGAAATGTACTAGGAATTTTGAATTTTTTTGAGAATTTTTGAAAATCTTTATGAATAATCTTGGAATCTTCTTGGAAGCTTTGAGAAGCTTTGAGAATCTTTAAGAATCTTTGGAAATCTTTGAGAATCTTTAAGAATCTTTGGGAATCTTTGAGAATCTTTTTTGAAATTCAAAAAATCTTTGAAAATCTCTGGGAATTTTCAAGAACCTTTTTGGAATCTTTGAGAATCTTTTTTAAATCTTTATGAAATTTGTTAAAGTACTTCAAAATACTTATAGAAATAGAATCTCTTAGACTGAATTAGAGTCCTTTAGGAATTTTTTTGTAATTCATCAAAATCCTTTGAAATATTTTTAACAAAAAAACTATCACAATAGTTTAGGTTTGTTTTTGAAATCTTTCTAAAATCTTTTTGGACCTCATTAAATTTTTTTGAAGTTTTAAAAAATAAAAGAAGTTTTCAAAAAAAAAGAATCTTTTAGAAGTTTGAGTGTACATTGACTAGTTTTATTTTCTTTACTTTTCACAATTTGGTAAGATTTAAAATTAGCAGCCTTTAAAGTCAAGTAAAAACATGACCACAATAATAAAAAAATTAATAGTTTTCTGTTGATCTGGACACTTTTGGACACAACTTCACTAATTCAACAAAATTTTATATAAAAAGTACAACATTTTGTTGTTTTAAATACCAAAATTTCTTTACAAACAAATATAAATGATGCTTCTCAATTCTTTGAAGAAATCATATATGTCCCTTAAGGATTAAAAGTATCAAAAATATCTTTGTGTTCCATGATAACCAAGTGTATAGTTTAATGTAAATTCTTAAAAGAAACCAAAGATGATTTTTACATTTCAAATAACACAAGGATATATTTAACATTTCAAAATAGAAGAGTTATTTTATTAATTTTTCAAAATAATAGGAGTATAATTGATATTCCTACAAAAAAATAAGGACTACTTTTTATGTTTCACATATTTTCGGCGTAAACTTGATATTTTGAGAGACTTAAAGGGCATTTTTAGTATTTTTCCTTCTATTACTAATCAAATGAATTAAAAAAAAAAACAATCTTATAAAATATTTTTATAAGCTTTAAAAGATGGGAATTGATATGTGTACCACACCCTTCCAATTACTATACCACATCACGAGGTAAATTTTAGATTTCTATCATCAAAAAGCTGAATTTGAAAATTTTGAATTCAGATTTGGACTTAGAGACCATGGTATTGTCTAGAACCATAAAAAAAGTTGTAATTCAACAACACCCAATGAAAAAGTTTAGTTAGGGAGAAAATTGTATATTTACTTTTGTTTGTAAAAAAAGATAAGCTTTTTCATTGGGTGTTGTTGAATTGCAACGTTTTTTATGGTCCTAGACAATATCATGGTCTCTAAGTCCAAATTTGAATTCAAAATTCTCAAACTCAAATTTTTGATGGTAGAAATCTAAAATTTACCCCGAGGGTGTGGTACAGTAGTTCAAAGGGTGTGGTTCACATATTAATGCCCTTGAAAAATATCCAAAACTATTCAAAAGTTTATAGAATTTTGATTTTATAATTGCAAGGTTTTAATTTCGTAACTTTTCACGACTTTATGTTATATGAAGCTATCAAACTATGGAGGCTACTTTAACAAAATAAGGTTCTTTTTACAAAAAAACTAGCACTAAATAATAATTACTAATGAATCCAACATTTGCCTGCAACAGTCTTTATGAGATTTGTGAATTCCAAAAAAGAATTATAAACAAAATCAAAAGGATGGAAATAAACAATTTATTTAAAATTTCTAAACACCTTCTTTGATTTTAGCTCATAACTTTTGATAAAAAGATTGAAATCCAAAAAAAATTGTTGAAGGTGAAAGTAAAATGCATTTACCAACTTTTCTTAGTTCTAAATTGTTTGAAAAAAGTCCTTTAATGAGCGGAAATAATCTCCAAAGTCTACTGGATTATTAAAGACATGAACATTTAATGTACAAATAGAATCAAGATACTAATGTGTGCATGTGTATTTGCACATTCTCTAGTGGTCTTTGAGAATGTGCTAAAGTTGTGGAGTGTGAGGATAGAGGTGGATTGTTCAAACCCCACTACCGGCAATTGCTCGGGGGCTCGGGCAGCTGCCCGGCGACTAGGGCAGCTGCCTGGAGTTCAGACAGTTGCCCAGGGCTTGGGCAACTGCCCGTCCCCTAAAAAGTTCACATTTTTGTAAAATAAAAACAAATCCTATGAAAAAAAGTTTTAAAATTGAAAAGAAATAGAATTGAACAATATAAAATACGTAATAGAAATCAACAACAAATTAACAAAAAATTATAAATAATCAACAGAAAATCAACAGAAAAGTACCTAAATCAACTTGACCAAACTCACAAAAAAAATCAACAGTTTTTGGTTGAAATTCTGTTGATTTTGTGTTGAATTTTCTACTAGTGCTAGC
This sequence comes from Ulota crispa, assembly GCA_963920765.1. NCBI lineage: Eukaryota > Viridiplantae > Streptophyta > Bryopsida > Orthotrichales > Orthotrichaceae > Ulota > Ulota crispa. The sequence continues at coordinate 11,424,529 of OY987249.1, read as the reverse complement.
ATGAGGTTTTGAGTACCCATCTCACTATTTAAGAACCAACAAGCCTAGTGATTAGCATCTCTTACACATGGTTCCTACAATTTTAGTGATTTTGGACTTTCAAAAATCTTTATGAACATATGGTTGCAATTGGAACCTTGAAATTGATGCTAATATTTTTGGTTTCCATTTCCTAACTTATAGTATTTTTTTCAAAGTTAGGCAATTGTTTTACCTACTCCAAAACCCTTATTTCCACGCTTATGGGTGCTCCTACCTTAACCCCTAAGCGTCTTGCTAAGAAAACTCAGTATACCTCCAACATGAAACCTTCAACACATTTCCTGAGTTTTTGGAAAGTTGAAAAAGTAATTACATAATCCAAACCAATCATTATATACCCAACTATAAATCAGATGTTTTAAACCAATGTGATTTCAAATCCAAGTAAATCTGCAAAATCCCCACCATTGAAAATCTCATGTTTTCCAATATGGGCAACAATTCAAAATATGGATTTTGGACTTTCATGTAATATTTTCTCAATAAAAAGATTTACCTAATGGCTGATCTCATGAGATTGTGTCTTGCTATACTTGATGGAACAAAAACTCCACAAATGGAAAAAAACTCCAAAAGATATGGTCACTCAAAGTAGCTAGATTCCACTAGCTCCTTACTTTAAACCTATAAAAACCTTGCCCAAATCAAGAAAATAAAGTGACACATCACCAAACTTCTCCCTTGTACAATACGAGACATGAGAGCACCCATCCCATCTGCTCTCTAAGTTGCTCCCTTTGTTTGCCCAAATACTTTCTTCTCCTAATTGTTAAAAAAATAGAATATTTTCCATATTCCATGTAGAATCTAGAGCAAAGGAGGCGCTTCAAGGAACAACAAGCTGATCAAAAAAATTTCTTGAACTAACAACTCCATTTGGACTTGAGTGGCGGACCAAAATTTGAGTTAAAAATGCCTCTTTTGTATACTTTCACACCTCCAAGTACCCCTTTGGCCATATTGGGCTCTTTGGTCTTTAGGGGTTAAAGGGGGCTTGAGTTGTCTCCAATTCTGCAGCAAAAGCTGGGAATTTGAGATGTCGCAAAATGGTAAGCTTAAATCTGTTTTTAAATACAAAGTACATAAACCAGCAACATAAACATAACTGTGTTCATTAATTCTCACGCAGCCATATTTAAAGGAGTGGCCTTTATGTGTTGTATCCAACCATAGCTCCGGTAGTCCAGTGGGGGGTGGGGAACTGGGGACTGGGGAGGGGAATCGCTAAGCTAAAACAGAATTCCAGATATCGCGGTTGCCAGCAGTATTCACAAATGTGCCTAAATTAGCAAAAAAATTACCAGTTTTGTTAAATCTCCACAAAAAATGAAAATATCAATGTCAAACCTGAAAATTTAGCAAGATTACTCGTGCTTTTAGCAACCTGAACTGTTTATGAAAATCTGAATTGGGACCATTGCACTAAATATTGCATTTAAGTTGTCTTAACAATTATCTTGCCTTATCTTGGATAGTTATTTCATAACTCATAGTTTGGTCATTTGGAAGCTCTTACAACTTTTTAAATATTAGGATTTCACATGGTTTATGATATGAATAGTGTTATTATTATTTTTTTGACATATTTGTTGTTGTTGCAAGACTCTTTCATTTTCGCTTATTGTAGTCATTATTAATAAAAATTATTGTGGTATAAGAAAATATTTATATAGTTTAAAATTTTGAAAAATTAAATTAGGGCAACCTAAATGCAAAATTTAGTGTAGTGGCTAGTCCGCAATTCCGTTATTATTTCTGATGGAAAAGGAAAAAATTAAGTGAAAGAATGATAACATTGACGATGGTAACATTGTGCAGTACCCAAAAGAATAAGTAGATAACTTCTGGTTTTGTACCTAAAGGCTTAATTTTGAAATCACATTTAGAGGATGATCCATCACAATTTTGAAAAAGCTTTTTGAACAAAAACATTTCAAAATGTATAGGAGAACAACTTTTGTTCTTAGCCAAATAGCTTATTGTGCAATTGTAGTGAGTGATTGATCAACAAAGTGGAAAATTGTGCATTCAAAGGTAATTTTTTCAAATCACAATTCCTACATCAGTTACTAAGATTTTGTTATTACTTTTTAAAAGGAAACAACTCAAAACTTACACAAGAATAACTTATGTTTTAGGCTCAAGAACTTATCATGCATGCATGGTTCATTAATGAAGCCCAAACAAGTGGACCAAGCAAGAAGTATGAATTTTTTTTTGTGGCTATGCACCTCTCACTCCATAAAGGCAAATGTTTCAAAAAGAATCTTGTATATGCACCAGCATGTGGAATTTCAACCTAGCCTCTTAGCTTGATCTGATTAATCTTCACTTGCACCTGATTGAGTTGGTCTAGCTTCATCAATTGAGCTCACAAAGGAGTGAGAGTTGCACGGCCACAAAGATAGATTCATACTTCTTGCTTGGTTCACTTGTTTGGGCTTCATTAATGAACCATGCATGCATGATAAGTTCTTGAGCCTAAAACATAAGTTATTCTTGTGTAAGTTTTGAGTTGTTTCCTTATAAAAATAAATAACAAAATCTTAGTAACTGATGTAGGAATTGTGATTTGAAAAAATTACCTTTGAATGCACAATTTTCCACTTTGTTGATCAATCACTCACTATAACTGCACAATAAGCTATTTGGCCAAGAACAAAAGTTGTTCTCCTATACATTTTGAAATGTTTTTGTTCAAAAAGCTTTTTCAAAATTGTGATGGATCATCCTCTAAATGTGATTTCAGAATTAAGCCTTTAGGTACAAAACCAGAAGTTATCTACTCATTCTTTTGGGTACTGTACAATACCCTTGAGTAATGTTACGTAGTCCCTATTTTTGCATTCCAAACAAGTTTGAATAACAAAAAGTATAAATGGTATTTTAATCTCATATTGTTGGTATTTGATTCTCATGCCATCCCAATCAACCATATCAAATTTTGGTTACTAAAAACCAAAATCCTATTTTTGGTAAATTGATTTGTGTCAAAATCATGGTTTTACAAGAAAGTTGATCAAAACACATTGGTGATGAATTTTTGAGATTTGATTGCATGGATATGTAGGAGACATTCCTACGCACATATATCCTTCTAACAAACATCTACAAAGAGTTAAAATTTCATCAATAGAGGTGTGAATGCTGGAGTGATTATGACCAAAATTAGTAAACTAGATCATTCTTTATGGTAATTAAATTGTGTTAATTGACCCATACATTAGGATTAAATTTGTACTTTTGAGCATGATGGTATCTTTATTTTGCTAAAAGTTAATTAAAAAATAGAGATATATAGTTTACTAAATTTGGTCATGATCACTCCAATATTTTTACCTCTATTGACAGAATTTTAACTTTTTGTAGATGTTTGTTAGAAGGGTATATGTGCGTATGAATGTCTCCTACATATCCATGCAATCAAATCTCAAAAATTCATCACCAATGTGTTTTGATCAACTTTCTTGTAAAACCATGATTTTGACACAAATTTACCAAAAATAGGATTTTGATTTTTAGTAACCAAAATTTGGTATGGTTGATTGGGATGGCATGAGAATCAGATACAAACAATATGAGATTAAAATGCCATTCATACTTTTTGTTATTCAAACTTGTTTGGAATGCATAAACATGGATTATGTAACATTACTCGAGGGTACTGTACAATACAGTAAAACCCAAAAACACCAAATTTGGACACTTTATTGAATCTATCTAGAGGCAATTGCTTCTGGTTTTAAAAATAATCATCTCATGTCATCTTGAATGGTCTTTGTGATTGTTGAATAGAGATGAACAAAGCCAAACAACTTTGAATGAAATAACCATCATGATTCAATACTCAAAAGCTTCTTTAAACTAAGAGTTGAATTGGAGTTTGATAAGATATCAACTTGCTTTCCATTGGTTAGATATTTTCTTTTTGACAAAAATGAAAGAGGTCTCATTGCAAAGGTAAAATACTACAGTTTAGTAGGAAGAGGCACATAAATTACAATACAAAGGTTAGAACTTGCCCCAAAACAAGAACTATAGCAATGGTCATCACCCAAGAGCAGTGGCAACTCCACACCAAGGAAATTGAAGGAAGCCCATGCATTTGGAATAGGGATATGCCATAAAAATCTAGCACACTTGACCATTGGTTGGGTTTTCAAAAGCAATCAAAAGGCCCTCAATTGGGAAATACGTTTAGTGTTCAACAACATACGATTTGAATTTGCTTCAATTCAAAAAATCGAATTCACCAACAATGGAAGGTCAATTTGATGCCTTGATATCATTGTTAGGTTTTACTAAAGTACAATCATTAACTTACTTGGGACAATGAACACTACGAGAGAGCGCTTAACCTTGATTGCCCTATTTGTTCTTCTTCTTCATTTCTTCTCTTTTGAGATTGTGAAACCCCATAGTATAAGCTTATGACCTCAAGACCTTCAAACATAACATGAAAGACGTCCACTCTACTCTTATTAAGGTAGAGGGTTCTAAAATGGTGCACTTCTAAGAATGGCTGACATGTTTCTCTCACATATCTATTGCTGTCGTTGGTGAGTTAGGTGGGATTAGCTATAAAGCTAATCCCATCTAGCTCACCAACGACAATAGTAGATATATGAGAGGAACATATCAGCCATTCCTAAAAGTGCACCATTTTAGAGCCCTCTACCTTAAATGCAATTAGCGCTTAAGGCATTTTTGGAGGAGATTGAAATTTTGGTTCTATCAAAAATCCAAGTTTTTATGGCATCGATTCCTTTTGTCAATCAACAAATTTCCCTAATAAAGATGAGTGCAGTAGTTCAAGCCTGTAAAAAGAGGCTCCTTTGAAGTGCAAGCGTATCCTTAACCTAGCCAATAAAACATGCCAATACGTAAAAATATTTCTTTCAACCCCTAAAGCCCTAGGGCTTTCGTTTTGTCAAAAGAAACTCAAAATTGTCATTTTTATTGTAAAAAGTAAAAATGTTTTTAAATTGATCTTTTGGCATATCTAACCATACAATCTTGTACTAGACTAGCTAGCAATGTGAAAAAAAAACTCAAAAATTTTGATTGCACAAATTGCAAAATATTTGCAATTAAAGTGTAGAAAACAAAAAAAACTACACCTTGCATGATTAGATTACTTGATTTTGAACTTTTTTTACTTTAAAACTTTGCACCACAAAGTTTTGAGGTTTATTTTCTTATGGTGGAAAATTGAGTTGAGAACCTTTGGAAAAAAATCAAAACAAAAAATACTTAATTTTCATTCTTAAAAAGAACATTAGGTAGAAGAAGGTATGAGATTGAACAAAAACTTAAATTGTTAATAATCTTGCAATGGAATTGAAACACAATAACCCCAATGGTGAGATTGTTCTAGAAAGCAAACTTCACCCTTTCCAAAAGAAAATTTGAAAAAATGTTAAAATTGCATTCAAAAATGAAGTTTATAAGTTATTCTTTCAAGAAGATGCTCGAGGTGCTCAAAAAACAAGATTGTCCATAACTTTCTCATAACTAGTCCAAATGGAATGAATCAAAACTTCACATGTAGACAAAACTATAACCTATGAGAAAAAATAGTCAATTTTTTTTTTCAAGTTTTTGTTTAAAAAATTGTTGCTTGATCTCCATATTTTTTTTGCTTATTTGGGCATATTTTTTGCTCATGGGCATAGATTGGAATAAAAAAATTTCCCCAAAAGCTAATGTGTTTTTCTATCTTCAAAAAAAATTAGGACTAAAATTGAGGCCATAGGTACCTGCCCAAAATCCCATTTGTCCCTCAAGGGGACAAATAGGGCTTTAGAGGTTAAAAGAGACTGACTAAAACTTGAAAGTATCATCATTAGAACCCTATTATAAACCACAATGTAAAAGGACTACAATTTTGAGCTGAACATTTACTAATTTTGACATATCTTTTTTTATTTTAATTAACTTTGAAAATTTTGAGGAAGTTCTTCAGATCAATCCTAGAAGAAAAAAAAAACCAACCAATGGTTTGGCAGTAGAATTTATTTTAACCCTTGAGCGCCCAAGCCATATTCACCAAAATTAGGGTTTTTGGAGATCGACAGCTTTGATGCATCATATCTCAGTCAATCAGATGATCCACAAAAAGTGACCATTGAAAATAGTGGAACACCTACTTAGAAAATGGCTTGCAAGTTTTGGGAACAATTCACCGTGGGAGATGGGAGATTATAACATTTGATCAAACAACATGTGACGACAATATCTCATTTTTTGGTAGGTAGTTGCTATTTGATGATTTTTACAAAATTCTATAAGCCCCGGATTCATCTCAAATTTTGTAAGCAGCAAGATAAGATGTGAATGCAAAACACTTGTAAATTATTGAAGATTGCACATCTTTTTATGTCAAGTTTTAGGGCTTCAAGTGGCTATTGCACGAAAAACAATGACCGGCACAGTTGGTGACGGTTGCCATAATAAGGGTCTAGAACATGCTTGAACCCTTGCCCAACAACTTTCCCGCTACCACAAAGGACACACAAGGAAGTTTGCAAGGGATATTGACCGGTTGCAGCCTGTAAACTGCCGCTTGCCACCACGCCCTGTATGGTGCAAATACTCCCCATATGGTGTTTTCACCCAATCAAATCTCTTGTAGCACTTGTACAACATTTGGCTTTCCTCGCCATTACTCCATTGGCATGGACAACTTGAATGCCTTCATAATTGTAGTTTATAGCAAGATTTAAAAATAAGATCCAGTGCCACAAACACGGCTTTAAAATTTGGAGCGACTAGAATCTGGTTGCTGGGGCGCTCAAGGGTTAATACATTGAACAACTTACCATAGATTAACCCCTAAAGGACCATTGTCCCCTTGAGGGACAAATGGGAATTTGGGCATGTACTTACAATTAAAGTAATTTGTATGATTTTTTGAAACTTTTCTAGAAGGTGGAGAATTCAAAGACCTAAGTGTGCATCTAAATTTTTCTTCAATTCAACTCTTGACAAAGAAGTTATGCAAGAATTTATTGAAACGAGGGGAGGAAGACTAGTTCAAGCAAGGTCTCTCCTTTGTAAGTGGGTGTTGAATTCAAAAAGGGTCAACTTTTATGGGCACAAGGTGTGGACACTTGTGCAAAGGGGGGTGGAGTGGAAAGAGCCTATCTTGGGGGACTCCCAACCCTCCATTCCATTTGCCCCTTGTAAAAATTTGGTACTTTATTTTATGAGATATTTGTGCATTTGTTTTGATTTTTTTCCCAAGTTGTAGTAAGCTATGATTCATTGGTTTTTACCATTTGGATTGGTGTGACTCCAATTTTTCAAATGTACATAATGCCTCCAATTTGTCTAGTGTATTTGCAAATATTATGACCTTCCAGCATTGTGAGAATTTTTATATAGCATGTTATACTCTTTTAACCCCTAAAAGATCAAGCCCTTTTTTTTGCCAAAATCACTAAAAACTACCACTTCAAGGGATGAGTAACAAGGTAGAGTTTTTTTTTTTTTTTTTTTTTTTTTAGTTTTTTTTTTGGAAATCCAATCAAAAGATCTTGCCTTAGACTAGAAGAGGTACTTATGGGAATAAATCCGGTCATTCTAGATGGAGAGGAGGGAGATATTTCCATTGCTGCCAATAAATTTCAAAAGCCTTTGACACCTCTTACATGAAAAAAATTGCTCTATCCAAAGTTGTGCTTTTATTTTTCCATGTAGGAGATCAAGTTAGGTATAATTGGGAGAATTTTCAAATCAAATGAAACTATACAATACTGTACCTTACTAGTAGGTTCGGCATGCAAGTGCTAAATAATTAATGAAAGTGCAAAAACATGATTAGGCAACTCAAAAAAAGTTTTAAAAATTAGTCACTTTCAAAAAAACAATATCTAGGCATTCATTCAAGTCAAACATCATAAATGAGGTAGTTAGCTATTGTATCTAATTGATATGATGAACAAATTGAGATGATCTTCATTTTAGTATACATTGATATGAAAAAAATGGTAGTTGCTAATTTCTCATGTTGCCTTAATGCTTATTGTATTTATAAACTAACTTTTGCTTGTGTTTTTGTATGAAAGTTCTTTTCTTATGTGAGGTTGTGTCTCAATAAAATGAAAAGTATTCACTAAATAATTCTACAATGAATATTTAATGAAGTTGACAAAAATGAGTTGGAAGCATGTGTGTTGCTTGGTTTTGCAACTTTGAGCTCAAATTTTATATTGTGAACTATGTGTAAGTCAATATAACTACAAAACTTATTTAAAAGTGTTTGAATTCATATTTCAGCACATTCTTGTATAACTTCTTTTTTTCAGCGCTATTTAAAAATCTTTTCCAAATTTTAGGCAATGAATGTCCATAATCATGAAAAAATTCAGGCAAATATTTCAAAAATTAAAATTTGCTGAAGCTACTAGTAAGGTACGGTACATGGGAAAAGAAAAGTAAGTAAAAAGAAGTACAAAATGAGTCAAAACACTAAATTGTTAAGAATTTAATTATGGAAACAAAAAATGCAAATCCCAACTATTATAATGTTGTAATAAACAATCTATTTCTTTTGGTTTATTTATTTTTTCCAAAATATTGAAAATTGAGGTAAATAAAGGACTTCAAAGTTTGTTTTAGAGTAGAGAATGCATAACTGCCTGCAAACAAAAACTCCTCATAACTTTCATCTCATTGATTGAAATTCAGTGATTCAAAGCTTTTCACACCTAAAAGAATCTAAAGAACCAATTTCAAATTTTTATTTAAAAAGTGCAATTCTTGAAAAAGTTTTTTGGGCTGCCTGCATTGTCCCTCCTCCCCTAGTTTTGATAATCTCATGCATAATTTCTTTGTGAAATGTCACAACAAAGAAACAAATTGGATGCTTGCGCAAATTTTTGAATTTTCCATCTTCCATAAAATTTTCAAAAAATCACACAAAGTACTTTAGCCATAGGTACATGCCCAAACCCCTAAATGAACATTGTCCCTTCGGGGACAAATGGGATTTTGGGTATGTACTTATGGCTAAAGTACTTTGTGGGATTTTTTGCAACTTTCATGGAAGATGGGGAATTCAAAAATCTGCGCGGGCATCTAATTTTTCCTTCATTACGACAATTATGGAACTAATTATGCATGAATAATTGAAAAACAAGGGAGAACGGGTAGTCAAAATTTTGTTTATAAATATTTTTTTTTCAAAAGAAAAAATTGAAATTGGTTCTTTCAATTTATGCATATGTGGGGAGCTTTGAATCATTCCATTGCAATTTATGAGTGAAAACTTTTAGTTTGCGGGTAGGTAAGGGACTCCCATACCTCCATTCCTTTTGCCTTTGGTGCTTTACTTTTTCAAGCTCTTTGTGAATTTGTTTTTTGACTTAATTTTTCCCAAGTTGTAGTAGACTAAGATTCCTTGGTTTTCACCATTTGGATCAAAGTAATACAAATTTCTGAATTTTACATACATCCTCCAATTTTGCCTAGTGCATATGCAAATTTCATGGCCATACGGCATTGCAAGATTTTACAAAGTATGATTCACACCTCCAATTCTTTTGAAAAACCTCCCACACTTACCTAACTTGATCTTCTATATGGAAACAATAAACCTAAATTTTGAGTAGAGCAATTTTTTTTATTTAGGGGCAATTAAAGGCTTCTGGAATTATTGGGCAGCAAGAAAAAAACCTTCTTTTTTCACTTTAGATGTCAATATCTCACTCCTCTACATCTGCAATGAGCTGATTTTTTTCCATAAGTACATCCCATAGTTTAGGGCAAGATCTTACGGTTGGATTTCCAAAAAAAATTGTTTTTCCTACATTTCTACTCATTCCTCCAAAAAGTGGCAATTTTTAGTAATTTTCACTAGAAGAGGGGCTTGGTCCTTCAGGGGGTTAACCCCTCAACGCCCGAGTAGCAAAAAACTTGCTCCAATCCTGGTGTATTTTGTGATACCCGGGGCGTTGAGGGGTTAAGGGCCTCCTTCCATGCAAAGTTGGGGACCAATGAAACTATAATTAGCCGATCGATTACCAGTCGGACTGGAGTTCCATATTTTGGAACTCTAATCCGACCGATAATCAATCGGCTAGTTATAGTTTCACTGCTCCCCGGCTCCGCATGAAAGGAGGCCCTAAAGATGCTCCATGTGATTTAATTGAGCAAAATTCCTCAAGAATCTTATCTCACTTTAGGGGCTAACAATTGACATGTGGCAAAATTTGCTTATACAAGTAGCTCCACTTTAGGTTCGAGAGTGCTATAAACACCTAAAAAGTAGCAGGGTGCAAAATTGAGTGCCGCTCGAAAATGGGTATGTCTACCTTACAACCCAATCCAAATTCCGAATCCACAACCAGGACCAGAACTATACCATATCAAAATCCAGTAGAAAAGAAAGCCGAAGTTATAAGGAGACCTGCATGGAGTGCATGCAACAACTGGATTCCGTCTGATAGCAAAAACAAAAAACACCCAAAAATGAAGAAATAAAGGCCAGAATCAGGTGTCCAAGGGAGGGCCCGGCTTTTGCTCAGTCCATGAAAGGGTGATGATAGAGGGGGAGGGTGGACAGAAGCGACACCGGAGGGGTGGCAGGCTGCAGCAGAGAGCACAGACGCAGGAAAAAAGGGGAGAAAGGGAGAAATGAAGGGGGGAACTGGAGAGGCGTGCAACAACGGCGGGAAGCCCAAAACAAAAACGGGGCAAGCTCCGGCCCCGCTTTTGGTCAAGCCCGCGGCACCTGCATGCTATTTACGCCCCTCCACTCGTATTCATCCCTCGACGCAGTCCGCAGCGGCATTGATGAGCTCACCTGCTGCCACTGCTGCTTTTCTCTCCTCGCCTTGTTCGCTTCCAGCCCCCCTTTGGCGCCCGCATTCAATGCGCCATATCCCTCCCCTGCCCCCCTCGCCCCTCTTCTGTGTCTCCCACTTTGTCTTGCTCGCCCTCTGTCCTGCCTTAACTTACATAGCTCAGGCATTGTCAGCTCTCTTAACCTTCCTCGCTCGATTCTAACTCTGCGCTGATCGACTTCTCCAGTCTCCGGTGTTCATAGATCAGACGTCGTGAGGCAGCAACGCACTGGAGGTTGATCGTCTGGACTGTACAGTTGCTCTCCTTATCTCGTTTGTAACTTGCTGCCGCTTGACGTTGCGGTGCGGGCACTTTCTTTCAGCTCGTCAGCTGAGTTCAGGTCGCCTGCTGTGGGTACTGGTGTATATCTCGCGTTCTCACTGTTGGTCTTTTCCTCTGGTGTGCAGCTAGTTTGCGTGCGCTCTGGCTCGGTCGGAGACCTCATCGGTGCAATCTGGCTCCAGAGCGCTTGAACATTTCGTCCACTCGACCAGTGCAGTGTCGTGTGCTTCGTTCTGACTGTAGCATGGCGTGTCAGTGAAGGAAGAGCTGGATAAGACTATCTGGCGAGGGTGGGGTGCGGGTGGGTCTGACGATCGGTGGTGTGCTAGGGTGAGTTAGGGTAGTTAAGCTCGGTGGTGACAACGTAGGGTACGAGGTGCGTCGAGAGGGAGAGAACGAGAGAGAGGGGAGATTCAGTGGTGCCCGGGCGCTGAGCTTCTCTCTTCCCTCCTTTTCTTCGGACCCTCAGAGAGAGGGCGGGAGGCACAGCTCCACTGTGGGACGTGATTTCGCCAGGGTCTATCTATCGCCGGATGTTGCCTCCCTCTTCTCTCTAGTCCAGTCCCTTGCTCTCGGTACTCTATTCACTTTTTCTGCCCTGCCTGGGAATCCATAGGGTCTGGTTCCAGCATATAAGCTTCTGGTGATCCTTGCGTCCCAAGGTCCTGCCCGACGTCTGCCGCATTGAACTGTACTCACCTCGTCCTCGTATCGGCGAGGCTGGCTACGTCGTGCGTGAGACGGCGAGCAAAGGCGAAGTGGGTGACTGCATTTCGATCGGAGTGCAGCAACTGTATGTATCGTTCTCGAACGGCGGAGAAGGCCCAGTTTGCAGCTGCTGCAGTCGCTTTGGCAGCTGTGATATCCAGCTCGATCGAGCCCAGGAAGCTGACGGTCCCGAGTGGTGGCGGCGTGGAAGTGAGGCGAAGGGCGTGGTCGCGGTCGTCGCGTGTGAGGAGGAGGAGCGAGCATTGAGACGTCGGGGGGAGCGGGAACGGAAGGAGGGGCGACATGGCAGCGGATTAGGAATGCGGGCGGGGACGGGTCCCGGGCGAAGGGTGCAAGCGAGGCGGAGGTGCGGGGTATGAGGCTGGGCGGAGTGACCGTGCAAGTGTCGCCGTCGAACGGCAACCTGGGGCTGGGGTTCGGCGAGCTGGGTGGCATGCCCGCAGGAGCGATGGCGCCCCCCCGACCCATCCCCCCGCTGGCCATGTCGCGGCCGCCCCCGAAGCACTACGCGTCGCCGTCGCTGTCGCTGGCGCCCCCGACGGGGCTGGAGAGGCAGCGCGACGGCAGCGCGACGGGCGAGAGCGAGCAACAGCAGCAGCAGCAGCAGCTGCAGCTGCAGCGCAACAAGGAGGAGCAGGAGTACGGGTCGCGGTCGGGCAGCGACAACATGGAGGGCGCGTCGGACGACGAGCAGGACCCGGACCACCCGCCTCGCAAGAAGCGGTACCACCGGCACACGCCGCGGCAGATCCAGGAGATGGAGATGTTGTTCAAGGAGTGTCCGCACCCGGACGACAAGCAGCGGCAGCAGCTGAGCAAGGACCTGGGGCTGGAGCCGCGGCAGGTGAAGTTCTGGTTCCAGAACCGGCGGACGCAGATGAAGGCGCACACGGAGCGCGCGGAGAACTCGATGCTGCGGGCGGACAACGAGAAGCTGCGGAACGAGAACGTGATCCTGCGGGAGGCGCTGAAGAACCCGCAGTGTCCGCACTGCGGGGGGCCGGCGACGGTGGGCGAGATGTCGTTCGACGAGCAGCAGCTGCGGATCGAGAACGGGCGGCTGAAGGAGGAGCTGGACCGCGTGTCGGCGCTGGCGGCGAAGTATTTGGGGCGGCCGATCGCGTCGATGGCGCCGCTGGGGCTGCCGAGCTCGTCGCTGGAGCTGCAGGTGGGCGGGGGCGGGTTCGGGGGGATGCAGCAGGGGCACGGGGGCGGGGAGGCGGTGGCGGGGCCGTCGGTGGCGGACGTGGCGACGCGGCCGGGGGGGCTGACGGACGCGGAGAAGCCGATGGTGGTGGAGCTGGCGGTGATGGCGATGGAGGAGCTGGTGCGGATGGCGCAGGCGGAGGTGCCGCTGTGGGTGGGGACGGGGGAGGGCGCGGTGCGGGAGCGGCTGAACTACGAGGAGTACGTGCGGCAGTTTCCGCAGGGGATCGGGATGCGGCCGGCGGGGCTGAAGACGGAGGCGACGCGGGAGACGGCGCTGGTGATGATGAACGGCGCGGGGCTGGTGGAGGCGCTGATGG